>CM069441.1:131314127-131338280 GCA_035610835.1 Ophiura sarsii | reverse complement strand
GTTTGACCGGTTAGCTACACAGACTTCATACGTAGCTCAAAATGTGAAAAAAATCCCAAAAATTCAAATCGGTACACATTTTATGGTGTCCATTCATTTCTTTAGGCTAAATTGCTAGACATTTTTTTTCTACGTCAAATGTGTTGCAGTTTGACCCGTCGCTTATGAAAATCGCAATCAATTCTGCAACCTTGCGCAAGGTTAAATTTGGAAAAATACAACCTTGCGCAACCAGTTTGGTTGTTCTGAGAAGGTTGCGCAACCTTGAAGCAATCATCCACAACCTTTGTGCAACCTTCCGACAAACTTGTGCAACCTTACGCAACCGTGCGACAACCTGTGACAAACTTGTGCAACCTTGTGCAACCTGGTACCATCTTGCTGCAATCACATTTTGGTGATTGCATTTTCGTAAAGGGAATACACTATACAGTACACAGACTTTATAAGTAGCTCAAAATGTGAAATCATCCAAAAAATCACATCGGACACATTTTATCATGGTATCCATAATTTTTTAGACTAAGTCGATATCCCGGGGCCCATTTTGGGACCCGAGATTCCCAAAATGTCTCTAAACATTTGATTCTGGAATTATCCATCATTTCATTCATCAAAATAAAAAAAATAAAAAATAATAATAAGCGTATTTTTAAAAAAATTGTCGGCTAAATCACGATTATTTAATGCACATTTAATGTGGAGATTCATTTGAAATTGATTTATTTTGTATTTAATCTGTGCATCATTATTTTTACTCTTTCGCTAAAATGTGATTCTTCGCCGGGTATTTTCATTTTCGTAACTGATGTAAGCTCTAGTTTCGATAGATTGGTACCAAATCTATAATTTGGGTATCGGGTAAAAGTACAATGTTGGAAGGGAATCATTTTTATGGCCCACTTGGTCCCACCGTCCATGGACTCACTCACATTTTTGGAGACTCAAACTTGTCCTTTTATGTTCTCTTTGGAATTCATGACATTGCTATGAAACTACTAAGAGCTAGCAAAAGTGGTTCAGAAAAGTCGCATTGGAATTGGATCTTTTTATTTATGACTAGCAAGTAAACAACTGTGGTATTAATACAAAATCCTGAGAGTGGTATACGTACTAGTCTCAGACAAAATCTTCGTCGGCCATCTTAAAAAACAATAATCACATTGGTAATTTTGTTTTTCTGTGTAAGCATGTAAGGCTACCGGATTGAATTTCATCCGAATAATAGATGCATATGGGTCAAGAAACAGGCGAGCACTCATTTTTTAAGTTAAACCTGTCCGATATGTCCGTGAAAAACCGAATTTAGAAATTAATTATTATGTTAAAATTAGTCACATGATAGCCTTGTCTTTTTGGTATGGTTCCCCCTTATTCATTTGCCTGAAGAAGTACTGAAAAGGACTACGTGAGCTCATGGTATCAATGAACTCACGCCAGCCGATTTGCTTGAATTATAATTGACTATAACTATCCGCATTCATTAACGTAGGCAAATAACCTTATAAATAGCGTATAAATGACAACAAACACCAACATATTATGCCAGTGAGAAGAATGAGAGGAAAATGATTGATGAAATACAATAAATACAAACACAAACCACATTTTAATTCCATGTAATTCGGGGTCTACTTCTTTATGCGTAGAAACTATCGTAGGGGCGCATCACTGTACATCCTAACACATATACCTAAATGTGAAACAGAGAACGTGCCTTGGTTACGGCCCAAAAACATCTTAGTAACGCCTAATTCTGGACCTCAAAAATATGCTCATGCAGTAGGTATCAATATAATACACAACTTATCAACATTTCCTTCAACCAACGTCCTTACTTTTCAAGATTCTTGTGCCACAAAAAATACGATAAAAAGCCACGATAAAAGGCAGTAACTGGTCCGTGATAACACAACACATACGGACAAAACCCCCTAAAAATGGCTACAAATGGAGATGATCAGAATCATGCTAACAAACACAGTATTCGAGACTTGTAGTCATCTCATAAAGATTGAGCAATTCATCATTCCCCCTTTTGGGGGCGGAGGCAACGGCCTCGCCTCTATTATAAGTAGATATTGCCCTTTTGGGAAAACGACATCTTACCTACGGTTTACACGCGACAATAAATCCCTTACGTCTCACGTATGTCCATGGACTTATCAGACAGGACTAGGCACTACTCTCTTTCTCATTAGCATAACGATTTATAATACTCTGTCCTATTGTAACCACCCATCGACAACAATAGAGCACTACTTGACCTCTTTAGAAATCTAAACCCTCAACGATCTATAGAAAGCCATGGTCGTTACCACGTAGGTGTGAGAACGCTTTTGTTCGATTATGCCAAGACTGTCGTCTCGCTAAAAACCTGCGGGTCAGTTCATTATTTTGCAGGGGCGGCAATTCACAGTACCTCCTATTAGGAGCCATAATTCGTTACTCATCGCTAGTAGAGACACGTACCTCAGATATTTCTTTTGCCAACAGTTCAAGCTTTCTATCGATACCAATATATCTACAGTATTCTGAAATCTACGGTAAGTTTAACCTACTATATTACGATGTTTTATACCATGAAATTTGGCATTGTTTTAACTGTTTTAAACTTTAGTTTACTTAATGTTCCGTATGCTTCCGCACAAGAAGTACCCCTGTATTAGTTAGCTGACTCTCTCAGCTTTAGTTTGGTGTAGGTCATATGTCACACGACCTATTGCGACCTCATGAATTATTTAGCGGAATGGGCGGAGATGATCAGCCTTGGGCATCCGCTGGTGTAATTTGGGGATGACTTTTACGCTCGTGCTTCGGAATATTCCGGAGATATTGTGTCATCATGCGTTATAGGGCCGGTTAAAGTGGGGTTGGTCTTGTATAATGATGATGATTCGATGTTTGATGCGTGCGTGGACCAATTTTTGAATAGGAAGTTGTTTATTAAAAACAAATTAAAAATTAAGTTTTGTGGTGTTGGTTTTTTGCCCGGTTTTTTGTCATCGATCATGATGATTCGATGTTTGATTTTGTATTTTATACACTTTAGGGATTGCTTTAATGGCTATATTAAAATTAAGATTATTAAGTTATAATTTTATCATTTGATATGTTATTAAATTTAAATTATGATTATTTTGAATGTTAAAAATGTATTAATGCATATCAAATGCATTTTGTCATTTTATTAATGTTTGCTGGCCCGCGCCGATTCGGGGGAGACATATTATGCCCACATTTTGAGTATTATTTTGAATGTTACTAATGATAAAAATGTATTAATGCATATCAAAGGCATTTTGTCATTTGATATGTTATTAATGTTTGCTGGCCCGCGCCGAGATGGGGGAGACATATGCCCAAATTTTGAATTATTATTTTGAATGTTAACAATGTTAAAAATGTATTAATGCATATCAAATGCATTTTGTCATTTTATTAATGTTTGCTGGCCCGCGCCGATTCGGGGGAGACATATTATGCCCACATTTTGAGTATTATTTTGAATGTTACTAATGATAAAAATGTATTAATGCATATCAAAGGCATTTTGTCATTTGATATGTTATTAATGTTTGCTGGCCCGCGCCGAGATGGGGGAGACATATGCCCAAATTTTGAATTATTATTTTGAATGTTAACAATGTTAAAAATGTATTAATGCATATCAAAGGCATTTTGTCATTTGATATGTTTTGCTGGCCGCGCCGAGATGGGGGAGGCGTATGCCCAAATTTTGAAGTCTGATAAGTCCATGGTATGTCACAATACATAAACAGGTCCTTTCTTAATAGCGTACACATATTACCAAAGAGTGTGTCCTGACCTATTTCAATTAAAATTGGTTCAATCAGTATTAAACAGGTTTATTACAGATATTCATGGAATTGGGCTACTTTTTGGATAGGGGCCGAGACTTTTAGGTGACATTTGGGATGCCGTTACAGCAACACTACATATCTGATCAAATAACAGTGTTTACACAGCCTGTGGTCAATTCATGGACTTGCATCCATCAATAAACCATGGACTTAAGTCCATGAAAACACATCTTCATTGACTGTCAAAATGCTTTATATTAGGAAAGTTTTAAAGGCAAAATAGGAAAAAACGTGGCTTTCTTGATATAGTTACCCCTTTGAACGGTAGAAATCGGATGGATATTAATGAAGTTATCGAATACCAATATTTTTTTCAGTACGTGCAAAGGGTATATTTTGCGACGTTATTTGTTCACGATATGTTTCCTCTGTTATGTACACGATGGAGCATAGCGTTCACATTCAATTTACACAGGAGGCCCTCCAGTGTTCCCATTGCGTATGCATTACATCATCGTTTTGTATCGTATACGCTTCACTGTTGGGCCATGTTGGGCCACTTGATGACCCATGCGATGCCGCTACATCATGCTATGTGTTTGATAGCAAATTGAATTTGATAGAATTCGTATTTTCTTCCGGGGTGTTGAGTTCCCATTTTACCTAGCTAGTAAATATTCAACCAATCACAGGAGCTGTACTAACCAATTCAGAAGAGACTTGGCTATCGGACTACCTAACTCCCGGAAAATACAATCGTTTCTGAATTGCGCTGTCGATCTCTAAGTTCGAGAAATCGAGAAGAAAAAAAAAGGTTTTTAAAATTTTAAATTCGAAGCACTCTGACGCTATTGCATCTATAATAATGATAATGGTCCACTCGCATGTTTTTCAGGATTAATTAGATACCAAATTGATGTTATATGATGATCGAGAAAGCGAGCAAATAAGGAAATTAGTGCGACATGTTGAAATATATTTTCAGTCGAGTCAGTGCTTTGATACGGATACGCGCCGCACACGCATCTCCCATTGGCCAAGTTCCAGCTTTGTCTACGTTTTTTGTGGTCTTGAAACTCATACTTTTCAGGTATTTTGACCACACACAAGCAACTGGCATCATGGAAGTAAGCTCATTTTTAAAAGCTAAAATGGTTATAAAATTGTTTCTATGGGAGCAGTGGCGTAGCTAGATTATTCATATGGGGGGGGGGGGGGGGGGGGGTGGGGAGGGGGCGAGAAATGAAAAGTGAACCAACACGATTTTTGTGAGTCTAGAAATGCGCGCGTAGGGCGCGATTTTTTTTTATTACTTTACACCTACACCTATTTTTGGCACGATTGAGGTACATTTTGGCTCTAAACAAGGTTGTAGCGCGCGAAAAGAAATCATCTGTGTACTTTTGACCATTATAATTCCATGATTCCTCTGGTCAAATAAACCAACAGTGCCAATCTCAACCGACACGACGTCAATATGGGGGGGGGGGGGGGGGGGGGGGGGGGGGGGGGAGATGGGATTTGACAAGGTTACAATCTCCATGTTAACTCTGTACTGTCAGTCCCCAAGTGACAGGTGTGTAACCATTTCTATGTGGTAAAGTCTGACAACGTTGTAGGCCAGCTTTAAGTTGTAACACACTTGAATTCTAATAAAAAACCCTTTAAAAAGGGAAATGCTTGTAACAAGTGTGAAACATATTAGAGTTTTATGTGAGCAATTCCCATATCATGCATCCAGAAAATATCATATAATGTGCCCAGATTTGCTTTTTAGGATACGATATCACATTTGTAGCTACGTATAATATCAGTGTCACTAATCGATCAATCCGCAACCAATTTGACGACATAAATGACGTTCACATTGAAATCGCAAAAATTGTGGTTTTTCTTCAACCAATTCCGGAATTTTTTTGCTAATTATCATATAATGTGCCCTGATTTGCATTTCAGGATATGATATCACATTTTGAGCTGCGTATGATATCTGTGTCACTAATCGGTCAATCCGCGACCAATTTGACGACATAAATGACGTTCACGTTGAAATCGCCGGGAAAAACAGGGTTTTTTCCTAGCAATTGCGGACAAAATAATCAAAATTTCATATGATGTGCCCTGATTTGCTTTTTAGGATACGATATCACATTTGTAGCTACGTATGATATCAGTGTCACTAATCGGTCAATCCGCAACCAATTTGACGACATAAATGATGTTCACATTGAAATCGCAAAAATTTGGGTTTTTCTTCAACCAATTCCGGAAAAATAGGCTAAATATCATATTATGTGCCCTGATTTGCTTTTCAGGATATGATATCACATTTTTAGCTGTGTATGATATCTGTGTCACTAATCGGTCAATCCGCGACCAATTTGACGACATAAATGACGTTCACGTTGAAATCGCCGGGGAAAACAGGTTTTTTTCCTAGCAATTGCGGACAAAATAAACAAAATTTCATATGATGTGCCTTGATTTGCTTTTTAGGATACGATATCACATTTTAGCCACATATGATATCGGTGTCACAAATCGGTCAATCCGCAACCAATTTGACGACAATGACGTTCACATTGAAATCGCAAATCCAAATCGTGATTTTTTTTTCTTCAACCAATTCCGGACAAAATAGACAAACTATCATATCATGTGCCCTGATTTGCTTTTTAGGATACGTATCACATTTTGAGTTACGTATGATATCGGTGTTATACTGATCGGTCAATCCGCAACCAACTTGACAACATAAAGGATGTTCGCGTTGAAATCGCAATGATTTTTTTTCTCCAACCAATTCCGGACAAAATAGGCTAAATATCATATAATGTGCCCTGATTTGCTTTTAAGGATATGATATCACATTTTGAGCTACGTATGATATCGGTGTCACTGATCGGTCAATCAGCAACCAATTTGACGACAAATAGCGTTGCCGTTGACATCACACAAGGAAAAACTTTTTTTCTTCTTCTACCAATTAGGGACTAAATAGACAAACTATCATATAATGTGCCCTGATTTGCTTTTTAGGATATGATATCACATTTTGAGCTACGTATGATATCGGTGTCACTGATCGGTCAATCAGCAACCAATTTGACGACAAATAGCGTTGCCGTTGACATCACACAAGGAAACACTTTTTTCTTCTTCTACCAATTAGGGACTAAATAGACAAACTATCATATGTGCCCTGATTTGCTTTTTAGGATACGATATCACATTTTGAGTTACGTATAATATCTGTGTCACTGATCGGTCAATCCGCAACCAATTTGATGTCATAAATGACATTCCCTATGAAATCGCAAGGAAAAACAGTTTTTTTACCGACCAATTCAATTGTGGACAAACTAGCCATATGCTAAAGTATCTTCATATAATGTGCCCTGATTTACTTTTTAAAGGACGATATCACAGTTTGAGCTACGTATCATATATCAGTATCACTGCACGGTCAATCCGCAACCAATTTGAGAACATAAATGACATTCGTGTAGAAATCTCAAGGAAAAATGTGGGTTTTTTTCAACCAATTCCGAAAAAATAGGCAAATATCATATAATGTGCCTTTATTAAACCGGGCTTTATTTGCTTTTTATGATACGAATTTGAGCTACCTATAATCAGTAACAGATTTGTGATCAAAAGACATTTGTTGTACTAGATGCCCTAGCACCATAAACATGATTATGGGTGGTTAAAACATTACACCTCCCTGGTTAAAATCTCGGATTAGAAATATCAAAGTCAGAAGTTGTAAGCTTAAAATGGTAAGTAAGCTTACTACAAATTCATTCATTGGTTAAACTGAAACTGGCCAAATATCACTCAAAAATAATAATGCAGACAAAAATCAGTTGCAGACCTGTTCTAGAGATAACTCTCTGATGGATCAATTGGAAAACAATTTCTCAAAACATTACGTAATAATATACATTTCCTATATAAAAATAAGACGAAAATCAACGTATTTTTCATATGGCGGAAGCATACGAAATAAACCTTCCGTCTACCAAAAATTAAACTCCAAAATTCACCGTATGAGTCAAATCGAGTCTCAACTTGATCTAAGATTATGAGCTGTTTTTAAAAGTGTAATAAAAATGTAGTACACGGCCCTTTAATCTATAGGTAATGAAGAAGACAACTGCGATCTATCACGCAAATCCACTTCAACATTTCACGAAAAGTTCAATACGATGACACAGCTAGCCTATAGGTAGGCGTTGTAACTGGTACTTATACCGAACATTGTATGGGCGGCCAATGAGGTTAAATTGATTGAATATAGTCTAAAATCGAGGTAAAAAAAGATAAATTATAATTTTGTAATGACTACTAATTTGCAATAATGAATTATAATTAACATGAATATGAATGATCCGGATTGAACTGAAATGGTCCAGGTTGAACCGAGATCAGTGGCGTAACAGAGGTTGGTTGTCAGTGGGGGGGGGGGGGGGGGGGGGGGGGCACAGCCCAAAAAATTATGGTTAGAATAATTCCGTCCCGGAATTTTTAAAAGGTTGCCCCAATTTTTTTCCCATTCAGTCACCTCGTGAATTTCACGTAGGTGTGTGTGTGTGGGGGGGTCAAAAAACTTCACAAAATCGCACGGTCACAAAATTTCGCACGGTCACAAAATTACGCAAGGTCACAAATTTCGCACGGTCACAAAATTTCGCACAGTAACAAAATTTCGCAGTACAAAAAACACAACAGTCAACAATGTGTTGACTGTTGTGTTTTTTGTACGGCGAAATTTTCTTTCTTTCTTTCCCTTTCTTCTTTTATTTCTTTCCCCTTTTTTTCTCCTTTTCCTTTTTCTTTTTCCTCCCTTTTTCCTTTCTCTCTCTCTTTTCTTTCCCTTCCCCTTCATATTTCCTGGTGGGTAGGTTTGAATTTCCTGCTGAGCACCTTCAGGGGGGGCACTGTGCGACCCCCCCTACCCCCCCCCGGCTGTTACGCCACTGACCGAGATAACCGAGATGATTCAAGAGGATCCCAAATTAATCATGAATATTCATATTACTTATTAATATTCATTATAAAAAAGTTATCATTTATAAATCTCTAACAAATTCCAAGTATATATTCAATATATTTAACCCCATTGGCCGCCCATACAATGTTCGGTATAAGTACCAGTTACAACGCCTACCCAGTTTAATATTCACTGGCGATGATATATCAATCTCTCGTCCAATCAAAACCATCGACACGGATGGCACACTTCTCGTCCATCAATTATGAGCGTATGAAAGTATCGTTTGGCATAAAAATTATTATACCAGTGACACCAATTAGGTTTTCTGTGCAAAGTGACACTCGGAACGGAGCCATACATCACGCGTACCAATTCCAAGCCTATATATGCTAGTTCGCCTTGGCGAACAAGCAAAAAACCCTTTAATGTTCTTACTCGTTAACATCGTCCTGACTTTTTGGGCGCCCGCTACGGCGGAAGCCCTTGTATTGTCTTCAGTTTGCGAAAACTTAAACAATTTGGTATTTCTAGATATTATAGATGGAGGCTGCCATGTTTACTGATGGTCTCTTACTAACATTTACGTAACAGTGAAATGTTAAGTTGTAGTGTACGAGTGCTATCGGCGTTTACGAACTATAAACGAGGCTGAATATCACTCTCGTTATAAAGGATGGGTGGAGATAGTTACGCTCGGTTACATTCTCGATATGAATTTGTATGTACAGTGCAGTATCTCAGCTATAATGCAGCCTGCATATACAGTAGATGTATTATAATAGCAAAGCATTAGGTGTGGGTTGGGGCGGTGTAAAGTTGTAGTTTACGCAGTCCGCTGTTCAATATCAACTCATCTGTAGGCCTATACTGACTGGTTCAATTATGAATTACTTACATGCAGAGATCAGTGGGTTGGTCTTGGTAGTTTGGTACGTGGGTATAATAATTAATATAAACAGGAAAGTTGGAGTCTTCAATTCCAAACTGCTGAGTTCTCTACTAAACTTTCATTATAGTAATAATATGATTAAGTCGCTTTTAAAATTATAACTTTATTCATCAATCACATTGAATGATGAATACATGAAGTGATAAATTCATAAATCATTAATTGATTGACTATTGACAGATGTAATAATATTGATTGATTGATTGATTGATTGATTGATTGATTGATTGATTGATTGATTGATTGATTGATTGATTGATTGATTGATTGATTGATTGATTGATTGATTGATACTAAATGAAATCATGAATGCATAGATTAATTAGATAATCCTTCAATTGGATTAACAAGTTATTTAGAAATAGTTAAAGAATATATAATACATAAATATATAAATAATGTAAACATCCTATCTATAGTCTATTTGGCCATCAAGAGACAGTGACGTAACCGCGTATTCTACTAATTGCACTACATTACACTCGCGGCGCTGGCGTATACACATGAGCGTTGAAAGGCGGAATATACATACGCGTGCGTACAAGCTGCGTCTGTTAAGTTACGCCACTGTCCAGAGGAAGCCAAATAGAGTATAGAGCTTAGTAACGGGTACGCCGCCGAACAAGTTTAAGACTTTTACACTTTCGTCAGGATTAGCTCTGACTTCTTCAGGACCAAATTATTATATTTAATATAATTTGTAATTAATCAAAAGTCCTATCTAGATTTATTATTTAATAAATTGTAATTAATCAAATGAAGCATGTTCATTTGAGCGCCCATTCCTTTTTAAAGGAATTTTTATTATAGTATATTAGGGGGCTGTGCACCTTCAGGTACAGCCTCCGTAAAACTGCCGTAACTTCTTCATTATTCATTTAATCTATATAAAAGTATACATTTTTTTGCAGAAAAGGGTTCAATGAATCCAACCATGATCATGAAATTGACCATTTTGGGAGAAAATTATTAAAAACACGTTTTTTACCCATTTTAGGTTCTGCAAAGATAACTCAAAATATATTTTGTCAAAATTTATCGTTCCAGATGAATTGTAATCTTAACAAAATTATCTAGGAATCGTATTTTTTGTTGTTTGATTTTGGACATACTTTCTGATTTATTGACCAAATAAGGCATAAAAGTCAACATTCTGAATTAAAAAACACGTCCATTTCCACAAAAAGACCACTAAAATTGGAACTAGGCAAATAATAATTTTAAAATAATAAAAAAATCCTAGCGATGATCATGCTCTTTGCATTAAGCCTACTTACGTTTCATCAGATGCAGTATTTATTGAGTTATTGTTGCTGTAAATTGCACATTTTACTCAAAAAAAGAACATCAAGAAATCAGTCGATGAAAGTAAAAAGTGACACATTTGATCATGATTTACGGGAAAATGCATGGGTTTCCAATCCTGTTCTTTACATATCATGAGAAGCATATAAATCTACAAATGTGCAATTTTTTTTTATCACAAACCGATCTGTTCGTGATGCATAAATAAGCCGAAATATGTGTCTAAAACCATCGTTTTTCGCAGTGTAAAAGGACAAAAATAAGCCACGTTTCTAATCGTGCTCTGCGTATCTGTGCGTAGTGTTGGAAATTCCCGGGACAGCGTTTACGCACCAGAGAGCGCAGATAAACGCGACGCGTATAATCTTGCGCGCTACATGCGTTACGCGGTATCAAAACATTCGCTGATCCCCAGCTGATTTTCATTATGTTTTCATTTTGTCTGTGATTAGACAATGGGCGAAAATCTCGCAATTAACGATTTTAGAGTTTCTAAATTGACTTTTTTTCTTTATCTACTGATAGAAAACACTTCAATGTTTTGAAGAATGTCAAAAAGTGAAATTCATGAAAAATACAAATTTGAGAGTGCACAGCCTCCTTAACAGGATTTAATTATTTCTATTCATGTTATATTGATAAATAAAACTTATGACATAAGCACTCTATGTGTTACCTATATCACACTCTGCTATCTGTTTTCTTCAAATTTATATGACCACCCCTTTCCTTTTTAAAGGAATTTTTATTTTATAAAACATGGAATCAATGTGCATTGCAGAACATGTTTACTTTATCGCAATAGCACTTAGCATTATCAACAAACATCGAATCACTTCGCTCTCTTATTCAGGAAATATTAATTCATAATTTCAGGACTGCATTCAGATAGCGGTGGTCACAGTCGACTGGCCGTTCATTTTGTATTCCCATTTAATTGGTTTCAATATAGGGAGAGATTTAGATTATTTGATTTTGATTCCAAAATAGTATTAAAAAACTTTAAAATGGGATGTGCCGGCACAGGGGAGCAAACCTGGTAGTTTTTTGTAATATTGAACTACTAATGAAAAATGAATGGAGGTATTTGAAACTATATATAATTTATGCCACGAATATGTTTGGCTAGTGTATTGCAATTGCAAAGAAAACACAAGTAAATGAAACAAGGAGCGACATAATAGTTGTTATTACTGATGTTTACTAAGTTTGATTCTTAATAAGTTTATTATCTGGTAGTAGTTACAGAAAATGGTAGAACTATTTTTTCCAAATTAACACATAATTATTAATACAGGTACAATTTCGATCGAAATCATGTAAAATCCAAGCCTATAATTTGTCGCATCTGCGGATAAGTTGAAATTCACAGCGATATCAATTTTACCCTGTTTGTTATTTTACATCTAAACAATAAAGCCAAGGCTGTGTAGACTGACTTTCTATAATACTAAGGACTAAGGACTGTCTTATCTAAAATGTTAATACAATTTTATAATTTCTGTTTAATGATTAGAACTTAACAAAGTGTTTGGCGAAGTACCGCATTTCAACCAAATTTCAAGAAATAAAAATAGACTCCTGCAAAGTCTGCCATATTGAATTACTGAATATTAACTTCATTGGGGTAATTAATTCTTGTTCATACTTGCGGTAGTCCAACACAAACTTCGCAGTTGTCATTAACCTTTAAGGTACCAGCCAACATGGAACACAACCTACACATAAGCAAAGTACAGAATGCAGAATAAACAAGTGTTTGACTTTATGCCAGTTTCTTAGTATGTGTACACATGGAAACTCCATATTGATTCACCAGTCCTATCAATTAATAGTCTGATTATGGTAACGAGACTTAAGGCTTCACTAGATTATCGACACTGCTTCTGCCATTATAAGGTAATAAAAGGTCTTCAAGCTTCAGATTGCATAGTCTAATAAAGTGCTCAATAAAAGAAAGTCATACACTTTGTTTATATCCTATAGAATGACTTCCAATTAATGTTTGACCATATAGTATATAGACATTTGGATAAATTTTGTTGGCACAATTTGTTTCCAAATGTGCCACAAACAATAAGCTACGATTAGCTCCATTTAAACAAAATCCGTGACGTTCCCAAATTCGCATTTTCAACACACTACGCGGAGAGAAATTAATGTTGTGTAATGCATTGCATGGCCTGGATGACTGCTGGGGATATCGATCACACGTTGCAACCGTGCTACACTACTCATGCATGATTAACACATTCTCTTAAAGGAGGTGTCCAGCAAACACAACATTGCCCAATATATGTTAGAAAATTAATTATCGAGCCTAAATCGCGTAGTTGTATTGAACAAAACATCAAATTTATCATAAACACGAACAAACGCTGCCATCTCTCAACATGCAATGTTTAAAGATTCGCGGTGATTTTAAAGCCTTATCTGGTACCAATGAAGTCATAGTTATACAACGCACTTGCGCAAATTTGGGCACCAATAACCGAGTGACGTCATTGATACCGGGGTTTTAAATCACCGCGAATTTTTAAAAATGGCATGTTGAGAGATGGCCGTTTTGTTCTTTTTTTTTACGATAAGTATAATGTTTTGTTCAATATAATTACGCAATTAAAGCTCGATAATTACTTTTCTAACATATAATGGACAATGTTATGTTTGCTGATCAGTTAAAAACTAGTAATATCTTCCATCTTTCATTGGACTTGATGGATGTGTTATTTTTTTCTCAAAGAGCAAAGAAACTCCTTCCGTTATTCTATATACATCCATCATCATTTTAGTTATAATGTACATGTATATCTGTGTCATGTTTACATCATTAAAATTCAATCTATTCAAGCATAACGAGTCATCAAAGCTAGAGGATAAGGTTTCGTTCAACTCATTAAATCGCTTGCCTGAAATATAAATTATCACATTTAAGGAAGTTTTTGATTTGATTTTTTGAATTTTGTGAGTGCTGTAATTATTGAACGATTAATAAAATACCTATAAAAGTATACATTTTTGGAAAGGAAATGGATCAGAGAACAAATTTGGCGCCAATTTTGACCAAAATGTTGATTGTTTTGAGAAAATAAAAAATAAATCACTTTTTTGACCCACATTTTTTTTTAAACAAAGCTTACAAAAATAATTTTGAGTAAGAAATGCCCAAATCGCTTGATGATGATGTAAAGACACTAACTTAGGGAAGACATTTTTTTTAACCTAATCTATTTTTTTTTTAAATTTTGACCAAAAAGTTAGAAAAAAAAATGGATTTTTTATTTTAATTACAGCACTCACAAAATTCAAAACAAAACTTCCTTAATCGTTATTTCATAATGGTTAGTTTTCTCATAGACATAATAACATAACAATAAGCATTTATATAGCGCTCTTGCACATTATACAGCAGCGCTTAACAAAATAAAAGCATACTAGTAGGAAACAGTGTTTAACGTGGAATAAGTGAGTTTTTAATATCTTCTTAAATTGAGTCAGTGGTGAGTCATGCCTGATGTGACGCAGAAAATTGTTCCACAAAAATGGACCGGGGCGTAAAATCCTTTCTTGGTCATAGTGAGACGAGTTTTAGGTTTAGTGAGAATCTGAGTGTCAGAGGCAGAACTAAGACCACTTCTTTTGGGCACACATGTAAATAGTAAGGTCCTTAAGATAATAAGGAGCGCCGTCATTGAAACAATTAATTCGCGCACATCACTTTTGACTTTTAACAATCCTGTCTTCGTGCTGTGCTTAGGCATATGACTATGAGCTAACTGCATGATCTGACGTAAATTTCCCTTCTAAGCTTAAAGAACCAATAGAGCGTTCTGACGAGTTCAGTGCAGCATCAACATTTCTTCTTCTTTTTTTTCTTTTTTTTTGGGGGGGGGGGGGGGGTGGGGGGAGGGGGAGGGGGAGAAGAGGAGCATGGAAATTCGGTGGGGGATGCAGGGGGGGGGGGCAATCATGAATTTGCACCCTCATGCCCACACCCACCCCGTGGTGCCGTCACTAGAATATTACAACTTAATATTCTGTTAGGAATATAAGTAATTTGGGGAAAATCCATTTCAGTGATCGTTGCACAGTTTTTTAAAACATGGAAAATCGACATTGTGAATATTAAAATATCCACAATGTCGATTTTCCATGTTTACCAGCCATTGTAGTATGCGCTGGGTCGATGATCATACTTTATCTATATGCTATACATACAATTTTAAATGTAGTATATTTCTATTTCTTCAACTAAAGTAAGAAATCGTCGGTTGTTACAATAAAGCAAAACGCTGTCTTCTGATTGGTTATCGACGGGTAATGTTGATGAGCCGCAGCTCTCCAATTTCGTAGTTTACGCTATAAATGTTGAGTGCAAGCGCGCAAGACAGAACCACTTTTATCGAAATCATTCTCATCATGGCTTTCAATATGAGCAATGACGGTTGCAAATACGCCACTGTTGTAGTTCTCACAGATGTTGTTACAGCAGAATCGCATTTGTATACACCAACTGATGATATCTTCTTCGCTATCATTCTACCAATCATTCTCATAATCGGAACGGTGGGAAACTCGGCATTTATTTACACCGTGTTTAGTGTGAACACCATGAATACTGTGACCAACACGTATCTCACACACGTTGCAGCCGCAGATCTTCTATTTGTTGCATATTCGTCCATAACTTACATGTTGGTCTATTTCTTATCTCCTGTCCGTAACGACGTCTGGTATCGTACGATACCGGGTTGTTTTGCCAATTTTCATTTCGTCATGACAACCTATTTTGCTTCACTGTTTCTCATCACTTTTGTGACAGTGGAACGATACTACGCCATTTGTCGACCATTACAACATCGGATGATCGCCGGACGATCACGCACCATCAAAATCATCGTGACGTCCTGGGTAATGGGGGTTTCGTTTGGAGCTTGCGTAGCTCCTCGATATGCCGGTCTCAAAGGTTTCTGTATCAAATGGCCTGAAGATGAACAATTCAAAGCTTTGCCGATAGAGATTGAACGTTGTGAAGAGATTCATCCGGGGATATATATGTTTTCGGAAATAGTTCAAACAGCTCCTTTATTTTTAGCTATGATTTCAAATGTCTACATGTACGGCGCTATCATTCTTGCACTGAGTAAGCGTAGTGTGATATCAACAACGGATGAAGCTTCACACGCCCAATCTCGGGCTTACCGTGTCCGTAACCAGGTTGCGCGTCTCCTCATCATTAACGGGACTTTATTTTTCCTTTGTCAGACACCATTTCGATTGGCATCCATCCATAACATGCCGGGTCCATCAAACCGGTGTTGGAATGTTTACAGCAAGACAACTCGGCGCTGTACAGGTTATTGGCAGATGTCTCATTATGGTCAACGCCTGTGTTAACCCGTTCGTGTATGTATCTACCAGCTCCATCTACCGTAGTGCATTTGTGGAAGCCTTCAGGGGCCGAAGGGAACAGGATTCAACTATTTCAAACGTTTCATCCAACAAATTTTTAACTCAGACTCGAAAGTGTGATAATCGAATTTGAAAAAACACTGCTACAGAATGTCGGCACTGTTGCGTGATTTATTGCGAATTTTATTTTGAGTTTCAGATGATCAACCTTGCTCCTTATCTTGTATTGTATACTTTATCAATTTCTTTTGAGATATTAAAAAAGTAACAGCGGCTAGTCTGAAGATTAATGCTGAAAAACATAACATTGTTTTCTTTAACCAAGTCTTTGAATAGTTGAATTTGAAAATAAAGCAGATCATCACTCATCATACGATTTCGAATGTTTCGATGCATGGATGATATGGAATTAACAGTGACAACATACAGGGTGAGTCAAAAAGACTACAATAGTGGGAAGAAGCCATTTTGTTTTCAAAACCAAAATGAATTTTAAAACTTTTTAAACGTTGCAAGAATGCTGTATTTAATCCTAACTTTGTGTGAAAAAATGAAGTCGATCGCATTCTTCGTTTGTATTTGGTGACCCTCTTTGCTGCACAACCAAATTTACCTGTTTGTCCACGAGCACAGTGATTTTCATTTGAAATGGCACACATTGCATTTTCATATTTGAATATCCCGCCAACAAAAATAAATGGAAAATGTCTTAATTAAAATTTAGAACATATACGCTTTCATTGCATGGGTACGATTATAATTGATTATGCTAACTCACATGTAAACAAGAAAGGATGCATCAAATTCCAATAACATCACAAATGAACCCAAGTTTCCAAATTTGAATGAGAGACACATTTTGCGATCTGATGCATATTTTGGGTATCTCGTGGACACACGTGTAAAATTGGTGCACTGGTTAAAAGGTTCACCAAAGACAAACGGAAAATGCAATAGACTTCTTCTTTTCACACAAAGTTAGGATTAAATACATCATTCTTCCAACGTTTAAAAAGTTTTAAAATTCATTTTGGTTTTGAAAACAAAATGGCTTCTTTCCACTATTGCAGTCTTTTTGACTCACCCTGTATGTAAGGCGGCTGTACGGAAATCATCATTTAGAAGCAAATTCAAAGAACGTATTCTACCGTTCGAATCTGTTTTACAATCAACTACACGACTAAGAAGCCTTGACTCTCACTCCAAAATAATTTGAACAGTTGGATGGTTGCTACTGTATTCTACACTATATTTCTTAGAACAGTTCATAATGTCAACTTGACAAGACAGTCTGCCAAACAAAGTCGTACTGTAATGTTTCAAAAACGTCATTAAATCAGAAAGAGACGTTCGCGCTTTGGTGTTCAATGCTCTCGGAGAAGGAGCCAAGACTCGATACATATCTCAAGAATAAACCCAAGGAAAACAAGAATCATGCAAAACTTAGCTAATCAGAGACCCTGTTTGGTTACCTTGGAAATCAGAATGAAATGAAACACGTTTTTCAAAACTAGGGGTCATTCATGACATATCAGTATAAAATATGTCTTGGTCAGGGAATGCTGTGAAATTTAATAACAAACTAGAGCGGTTCTCGGGCTTCGCGGTTCGCGGGTTTTGCGGTTATCGGGTTGCATGGTTTTTGGTTGAGCGGTTTCGGTAGACATGTTTAATGTGGTTGGTACTTTAGGATCCCAGCGGAACCAGATTCGATGACTGTCACACTCACATTGTTAGCGATGTGTTGTTATAATGGATAGTTTGATTCTCGAAATGTCTCTAAACATTTGATTTGAAAATTATCCATCATTTCATTCATCAAAATAATAAACAAAAATAATAAAAATAAGCTTACTTAAAAACACCTTTTCGGCTAAATCACGATTATTTAATGTAAACTTATATTCAGGGATGGAAATAAGACCCGCCCGCCCGCCCATAGCGGGTAACTTTCGTGTCGGGCGGGTGAAGATTCAAAGGTACCCGTCCGACTGGCGGGTAACATTTTTGAAGCTCAAAGTGTAAACAGTAAGTTCAGGGTAATTTCATCATCAGATGATCGTATGATAGGAGATTTAATAGAGTATTGGATTGATGAACATGATGAATACGAGGAGCTGTTACGGGCTAGGTTTACAGTGGAACATCGTACAATAAAGACAAAAACATGTAAATGTAGTTTAAAAGTAGTCTTACGTTTGTTTGCTGCAAAATGTTATGAAAAAACCTTGGGCTGGTAGAATTTTTGTCGGGCAGGTAGATTCTGTGAGTTACCTGCCCGACTGGCTAGTTGAAAAAAATCTGAAGTTCCATCCCTGCTTATATTGGAGATAAAATTTGAAATGCGAACATCATTTGATACGTCAAATGTGTTGCGGTTTGATCAGTTCATTATACACATACTTTACACGTAGCTCAAAAAGTGAAATCATATCAAAAAAATCAAATCGGGACACATTTTATGGTGTCCGTCATTTTTTAGGCTAAATTGCCGGAATTTTTTTCTCCATCAAATTTGTTGCGGTTTGACCAGTTAGCTACACAGACTTTATACGTAGCTCATAAAGTGAAATCATATCTAAAAAATCAAATCGGGAGACATTTTATGGTGTCACTCTCATTTTTAGGCTAAATTGCCGGATTTGTTTTCTCCGTCAAATATGTTGCGGTTTGACCGGTTAGCTACACAGACTTTATACGTAGCTCAAAATGTGAAATCATGTCCAAAAAGTCAAATCAGGACACATTTTATGGTGTCTGTCATTTTTTAGGCTAAATTGTCGGATTTGTTTTCTCCGTCAAATGTGTTGCAGTATGACCGGCTAGCTACACAGACTTTATATGTAGCTCAAATTGTGAAATCATATCCAAAATATGAAATCGGGACACATTTCATGGTGTCCACCATTTTTTAGGCTAAATTGCCGGAATGTTTTTTCTCCGTCAAATGTGTTGCGGTTTGACCCGTTAGCTACATACGCAGCTCAAAAAATGAAATCATATCCAAACAATCAAATCGGGACACATTTTATGGGGTCTGTCATTTTTTAGGCTAAATTGCCGGAATTATTTTTTCTCCGTCAAATGTGTTGCAGTTTGACCCGTTAGCTACACAGACTTTATACGTAACTCAAAATGTGAAATCAAATCCAAAAAATCAAATCGGGACACATTATTATGGTGTCCGTAATTTTTTAGGCTAAATTGCCAGATTTCTTTTTCTCCCAGTCAAATGTGTTGCGGTTTGACCCGTTAGCTACACAGACTTTATATGTAGCTCAAAAAGTGAAATCATATCCAAAAAATCAAATCGGGACACTTTTTATGGTGTCCGTCATTTTTTAGGCTAAATTGCCAGATTTTTTTTTCTCCGTCAAATGTGTTGCAGTATGACCGGCTAGCTACACAGACTTTATACGTAGCTCAAAATGTGAAATCATATCAAAAAAATCAAATCGGGACACATTTCATGGTGTCCGCCATTTTTTAGGCTAAATTGCCGGAATGTTTTTTTCTCCGTCAAATGTGTTGCGGTTTGACCCGTTAGCTACACAGACTTGATACGCAGCTCAAAATGTGAAATCATGTCCAAAAAATCAAATCAGGACACATTTTATGGTGTTTGTCATTTCAATTAGGCTAAATTGTCGGATTTTTTTTCTCTCCGTCAAATGTGTTGCAGTATGACCGGCTAGCTACACAGACTTCATACGTAGCTCAAAATTTGAAATCATATCCAAAAAATCAAATTGGGACACATTTCAAGGTGTCCGCCATTTTTTAGGCTAAATTGCCGGAATGTTTTTTTCTCCGTCAAATGTGTTGCGGTTTGACCCGTTAGCTACACAGACTTTATACGCAGCTCAAAATGTGAAATCATGTCCAAAAAATGAAATCAGGACACATTTCATGGTGTCCGCCATTTTTTAGGCTAAATTGCCGGAATGTTTTTTTCTCCGTCAAATGTGTTGCGGTTTGACCCGTTAGCTACACAGACTTTATACGCAGCTCAAAATGTGAAATCATGTCCAAAAAATCAAATCAGGACACATTTTATGGTGTCTGTCATTTTGAAGGCTAAATTGTCTGATTTTTTTTTCTCCGTCAAATGTGTTGCAGTATGACCGGCTAGCTACACAGACTTTATACGTAACTCAAAATTTGAAATCATATCCAAAAAATCAAATTGGGACACATTTCAAGGTGTCCGCCATTTTTTAGGCTAAATTGCCGGAATGTTTTTTTCTCCGTCAAATGTGTTGCGGTTTGACCCGTTAGCTACACAGACTTGATACGCAGCTCAAAATGTGAAATCATGTCCAAAAAATCAAATCAGGACACATTTTATGGTGTCTGTCATTTTTTAGGCTAAATTGTCTGATTTTTTTTTCTCCGTCAAAATGTGTTGCGGTTTGACCCGTTAGCTACACAGACTTTATACGCAGCTCAAAATGTGAAATCATGTCCAAAAAATCAAATCAGGACACATTTTATGGTGTCTGTCATTTTGAAGGCTAAATTGTCTGATTTTTTTTTCTCCGTCAAATGTGTTGCAGTATGACCGGCTAGCTACACAGACTTTATACGTAACTCAAAATGTGAAATCATATCCAAAAAATCAAATCGGGACACATTTCATGGTGTCCGCCATTTTTTAGGCTAAATTGCCGGAATGTTTTTTTCTCCGTCAAATGTGTTGCGGTTTGACCCGTTAGCTACACAGACTTGATACGCAGCTCAAAATGTGAAATCATGTCCAAAAAATCAAATCAGGACACATTTTATGGTGTCTGTCATTTTGAAGGCTAAATTGTCTGATTTTTTTTTCTCCGTCAAATGTGTTGCAGTATGACCGGCTAGCTACACAGACTTTATACGTAACTCAAAATGTGAAATCATATCCAAAAAATCAAATCGGGACACATTTCATGGTGTCTGCCATTTTTTAGGCTAAATTGCCAGAATGTTTTTTTCTCCGTCAAATGTGTTGCGGTTTGACCCGTTAGCTACACAGACTTGATACGCAGCTCAAAATGTGAAATCATGTCCAAAAAATCAAATCAGGATACATTTTATGGTGTCTGTCATTTTTTAGGCTAAATTGTATGATTTTTTTTTCTCCGTCAAATGTGTTGCAGTATGACCGGCTAGCTACACAGACTTTATACATAGCTCAAAATGTGAAATCATATCCAAAAAATCAAATCAGGACACATTTTATGGTGTCTGTCATTTTTTAGGCTAAATTGTCAGATTTTTTTCTTCTCCGTCAAATATGTTGCGGTTTGACCGGTTAGCTACACAGACTTCATACGTAGCTCAAAATGTGAAAAAAATCCCAAAAATTCAAATCGGTACACATTTTATGGTGTCCATTCATTTCTTTAGGCTAAATTGCTGGACATTTTTTTTCTACGTCAAATGTGTTGCAGTTTGACCCGTCGCTTATGAAAATCGCAATCAATTCTGCAACCTTGCGCAAGGTTAAATTTGGAAAAATACAACCTTGCGCAACCAGTTTGGTTGTTCTGAGAAGGTTGCGCAACCTTGAAGCAATCATCCACAACCTTTGTGCAACCTTGCGACAAACTTGTGCAACCTTACGCAACCGTGCGACAACCTGTGACAAACTTGTGCAACCTTGTGCAACCTGGTACCACCTTGCTGCAATCACATTTTGGTGATTGCATTTTCGTAAAGGGAATACACTATACAGTACACAGACTTTATAAGTAGCTCAAAATGTGAAATCATCCAAAAAATCACATCGGACACATTTTATCATGGTATCCATAATTTTTTAGACTAAGTCGATATCCCGGGGCCCATTTTGGGACCCGAGATTCCCAAAATGTCTCTAAACATTTGATTCTGGAATTATCCATCATTTCATTCATCAAAATAAAAAAAATAAAAAATAATAATAAGCTACACAGACTTGATACGCAGCTCAAAATGTGAAATCATGTCCAAAAAATCAAATCAGGACACATTTTATGGTGTTTGTCATTTCAATTAGGCTAAATTGTCGGATTTTTTTTCTCTCCGTCAAATGTGTTGCAGTATGACCGGCTAGCTACACAGACTTCATACGTAGCTCAAAATTTGAAATCATATCCAAAAAATCAAATTGGGACACATTTCAAGGTGTCCGCCATTTTTTAGGCTAAATTGCCGGAATGTTTTTTTCTCCGTCAAATGTGTTGCGGTTTGACCCGTTAGCTACACAGACTTTATACGCAGCTCAAAATGTGAAATCATGTCCAAAAAATGAAATCAGGACACATTTCATGGTGTCCGCCATTTTTTAGGCTAAATTGCCGGAATGTTTTTTTCTCCGTCAAATGTGTTGCGGTTTGACCCGTTAGCTACACAGACTTTATACGCAGCTCAAAATGTGAAATCATGTCCAAAAAATCAAATCAGGACACATTTTATGGTGTCTGTCATTTTGAAGGCTAAATTGTCTGATTTTTTTTTCTCCGTCAAATGTGTTGCAGTATGACCGGCTAGCTACACAGACTTTATACGTAACTCAAAATTTGAAATCATATCCAAAAAATCAAATTGGGACACATTTCAAGGTGTCCGCCATTTTTTAGGCTAAATTGCCGGAATGTTTTTTTCTCCGTCAAATGTGTTGCGGTTTGACCCGTTAGCTACACAGACTTGATACGCAGCTCAAAATGTGAAATCATGTCCAAAAAATCAAATCAGGACACATTTTATGGTGTCTGTCATTTTTTAGGCTAAATTGTCTGATTTTTTTTTCTCCGTCAAAATGTGTTGCGGTTTGACCCGTTAGCTACACAGACTTTATACGCAGCTCAAAATGTGAAATCATGTCCAAAAAATCAAATCAGGACACATTTTATGGTGTCTGTCATTTTGAAGGCTAAATTGTCTGATTTTTTTTTCTCCGTCAAATGTGTTGCAGTATGACCGGCTAGCTACACAGACTTTATACGTAACTCAAAATGTGAAATCATATCCAAAAAATCAAATCGGGACACATTTCATGGTGTCCGCCATTTTTTAGGCTAAATTGCCGGAATGTTTTTTTCTCCGTCAAATGTGTTGCGGTTTGACCCGTTAGCTACACAGACTTGATACGCAGCTCAAAATGTGAAATCATGTCCAAAAAATCAAATCAGGACACATTTTATGGTGTCTGTCATTTTTTAGGCTAAATTGTCTGATTTTTTTTTCTCCGTCAAATGTGTTGCAGTATGACCGGCTAGCTACACAGACTTTATACGTAACTCAAAATGTGAAATCATATCCAAAAAATCAAATCGGGACACATTTCATGGTGTCTGCCATTTTTTAGGCTAAATTGCCAGAATGTTTTTTTCTCCGTCAAATGTGTTGCGGTTTGACCCGTTAGCTACACAGACTTGATACGCAGCTCAAAATGTGAAATCATGTCCAAAAAATCAAATCAGGATACATTTTATGGTGTCTGTCATTTTTTAGGCTAAATTGTATGATTTTTTTTTCTCCGTCAAATGTGTTGCAGTATGACCGGCTAGCTACACAGACTTTATACATAGCTCAAAATGTGAAATCATATCCAAAAAATCAAATCAGGACACATTTTATGGTGTCTGTCATTTTTTAGGCTAAATTGTCAGATTTTTTTCTTCTCCGTCAAATATGTTGCG